>OX122891.2:40523605-40543605 GCA_944738655.2 Andrena hattorfiana
CAACAACAACAGCAACAACAACAACAACAGCGACAACGACAACGACAACGGCAACGACAGCGACAGCGACAGCGACAGCGACCAGCGACAGCGGCAGCGGCAGAGACAGCGACAGCGACAGCGACAGCAACAACCACCGCAACAGCAACAGCAACAGCAACGGCAACAACCACCGCAACAGCAACAGCAACGGCAACAACCACCGCAACAACAACAACAGCAACAGCAACAACAACAGCAACAGCAACAACCACCGCAACAACAACAACAGCAACAGCAACAACCACCGCAACAGCAACAACAGCAACAGCAACAACCACCGCAACAGCAACAACAGTAACAGCAACAACCACCGCAACAGCAACAACAGCAATAGCAACAACCACCGCAACAGCAACAACAGCAACAGCAGCAACCACCGCAACAGCAACAACAGCACCAGCAACAACCACCGCAACAGCAACAACAGCAACAGCAACAACCACCGCAACAACAACAACAGCAACAGCAACAACCACCGCAACAGCAACAACAGCAACAGCAACAACCACCGCAACAGCAACAGCAACAGTAACAGCAACAACCACCGCAACAGCAACAACAGCAACAGCAACAACCACCGCAACAGCAACAACAGCAACAGCAACAACCACCGCAACTGCAACGACAGCAACAGCAACAACCACCGCAACAGCAACGACAGCAACAGCAACAACCACCGCAACAGCAACGACAGCAACAGCAACAACCACCGCAACAGCAACAACAGCAACAGCAACAACCACCGCAACAGCAACAACAGCCACAGCAACAACCACCGCAACAGCAACAACAGCAACAGCAACAACCACCGCAACAGCAACAACAGCAACAGCAACAACCACCGCAACAACAACAACAGCAACAGCAACAACCACCGCAACAACAACAACAGCAACAGCAACAACCACCGCAACAACAACAACAGCAACAGCAACAACCACCGCAACAACAACAACAGCAACAGCAACAACCACCGCAACAGCAACAGCAACAGCAACAGCAACAGCAACAACCACCGCAACAGCAACAGCAACAGCAACAACCACCGCAACAGCAACAACAGCAACAGCAACAACCACCGCAACAGCAACAACAGCAACAGCAACAACCATCGCAACAGCAACAACAGGAACAGCAACATCCACCGCAACAGCAACAACAGCAACAGCAACAACCACCGCGACAGCAACAATAGCAACAGCAACAACCACCGCAACAACAACAACAGCAACAGCAACAACCACCGCAACAACAACAACAGCAACAGCAACAACCGCCGCAACAACAACAACAGCAACAGCAACAACCACCGCAACAACAACAGCAACAGCAACAACCACCGCAACAACAACAACAGCAACAGCAACAACCACCGCAACAACAACAACAGCAACAGCAACAACCACCGCAACAACAACAACAGCAACAGCAACAACCACCGCAACAGCAACAACAGCAACAGCAACAACCATCGCAACAGCAACAACAGCAACAGCAACATCCACCGCAACAGCAACAACAGCAACAGCAACAACCACCGCAACAGCAACAACAGCAACAGCAACAACCACCGCGACAGCAACAACAGCAACAGCAACAACCACCGCAACAACAACAACAGCAACAGCAACAACCACCGCAACAACAACAACAGCAACAGCAACAACCACCGCAACAACAACAACAGCAACAGCAACAACCACCGCAACAGCAACGACAGCAACAGCAACAACCACCGCAACAGCAACAACCACCGCAACAACAACGACAGCAACAGCAACAACCACCGCAACAACAGCGACAGCAACAGCAACTACCACCGCAACAACAACAGCAACAGCAACAACCACCGCAACATCAACAACAGCAACAGCAACAACCACCGCAACAACAACAACAGCAACAGCAACAACCACCGCAACAGCAACAACAGCAACAGCAACAACCACCGCAACAGCAACAACAGCAACAGCAACAACCACCGCAACAGCAACAACAGCAACAGCAACAACCACCGCAACAGCAACAACAGCAACAGCAACAACCACCGCAACAGCAACGACAGCAACAGCAACAACCACCGCAACAGCAACGACAGCAACAGCAACAACCACCGCAACAGCAACGACAGCAACAGCAACAACCACCGCAACAGCAACGCCAGCAACAGCAACAACCACCGCAACAGCAACGACAGCAACAGCAACAACCACCGCAACAGCAACGACAGCAACAGCAACAACCACCGCAACAGCAAAAACAGCAACAGCAACAACCACCGCAACAGCAACAACAGCAACAGCAACAACCACCGCAACAACAACAACAGCAACAGCAACAACCACCGCAACAACAACAACAGCAACAGCAACAACCACCGCAACAACAACAACAGCAACAGCAACAGCAACAGCAACAGCAACAGCAACAGCAACAACCACCGCAACAGCAACAGCAACAGCAACAGCAACAGCAACAGCAACAACCACCGCAACAGCAACAGCAACAGCAACAACCACCGCAACAGCAACAGCAACAGCAACAGCAACAGCAACAACCACCGCAACAGCAACAGCAACAGAAACGACAACAACCACCGCAACAGCAACAGCAACAGCAACGGCAACAACCACCGCAACAGCAACAACAGCAACAGCAACAACCACCGCAACAGCAACAGCAGCAACAGCAACAACCACCGCAACAGCAACAACAGCAACAGCAACAACCACCGCAACAGCAACAACAGCAACAGCAACAACCACCGCAACAGCAACGACAGCAACAGCAACAACCACCGCAACAGCAACGACAGCAACAGCAACAACCACCGCAACAGCAACGACAGCAACAGCAACAACCACCGCAACAGCAACGACAGCAACAGCAACAACCACCGCAACAGCAAAAACAGCAACAGCAACAACCACCGCAACAGCAACAACAGCAACAGCAACAACCACCGCAACAACAGCAACAGCAACAGCAACAACCACCGCAACAACAACAACAGCAACAGCAACAACCACCGCAACAACAACAACAGCAACAGCAACAGCAACAGCAACAGCAACAGCAACAGCAACAACCACCGCAACAGCAACAGCAACAGCAACAGCAACAACCACCGCAACAGCAACAGCAACAGCAACAACCACCGCAACAGCAACAGCAACAGCAACAGCAACAGCAACAGCAACAGCAACAGCAACAACCACCGCAACAGCAACAGCAACAGAAACGGCAACAACCACCGCAACAGCAACAGCAACAGCAACGGCAACAACCACCGCAACAGCAACAGCAACGGCAACAACCACCGCAACAACAACAACAGCAACAGCAACAACAACAGCAACAGCAACAACCACCGCAACAACAAGAACAGCAACAGCAACAACCACCGCAACAACAACAACAGCAACAGCAACAACCACCGCAACAACCACAACAGCAACAGCAACAACCACCGCAACAACAACAACAGCAACAGCAACAACCACCGCAACAGCAACAACAGCAACAGCAACAACCATCGCAACAGCAACAACAGGAACAGCAACATCCACCGCAACAGCAACAACAGCAACAGCAACAACCACCGCGACAGCAACAATAGCAACAGCAACAACCACCGCAACAACAACAACAGCAACAGCAACAACCACCGCAACAACAACAACAGCAACAGCAACAACCGCCGCAACAACAACAACAGCAACAGCAACAACCACCGCAACAACAACAGCAACAGCAACAACCACCGCAACAACAACAACAGCAACAGCAACAACCACCGCAACAGCAACAACAGCAACAGCAACAACCACCGCAACAACAGCAACAGCAACAGCAACAACCACCGCAACAACAACAACAGCAACAGCAACAACCACCGCAACAACAACAACAGCAACAGCAACAGCAACAGCAACAGCAACAGCAACAGCAACAACCACCGCAACAGCAACAGCAACAGCAACAGCAACAACCACCGCAACAGCAACAGCAACAGCAACAACCACCGCAACAACAACAACAGCAACAGCAACAACCACCGCAACAGCAACAACAGCAACAGCAACAACCACCGCAACAGCAACAGCAACAGTAACAGCAACAACCACCGCAACAGCAACAACAGCAACAGCAACAACCACCGCAACAGCAACAACAGCAACAGCAACAACCACCGCAACTGCAACGACAGCAACAGCAACAACCACCGCAACAGCAACGACAGCAACAGCAACAACCACCGCAACAGCAACGACAGCAACAGCAACAACCACCGCAACAGCAACAACAGCAACAGCAACAACCACCGCAACAGCAACAACAGCCACAGCAACAACCACCGCAACAGCAACAACAGCAACAGCAACAACCACCGCAACAGCAACAACAGCAACAGCAACAACCACCGCAACAACAACAACAGCAACAGCAACAACCACCGCAACAACAACAACAGCAACAGCAACAACCACCGCAACAACAACAACAGCAACAGCAACAACCACCGCAACAACAACAACAGCAACAGCAACAACCACCGCAACAGCAACAGCAACAGCAACAGCAACAGCAACAACCACCGCAACAGCAACAGCAACAGCAACAACCACCGCAACAGCAACAACAGCAACAGCAACAACCACCGCAACAGCAACAACAGCAACAGCAACAACCATCGCAACAGCAACAACAGGAACAGCAACATCCACCGCAACAGCAACAACAGCAACAGCAACAACCACCGCGACAGCAACAATAGCAACAGCAACAACCACCGCAACAACAACAACAGCAACAGCAACAACCACCGCAACAACAACAACAGCAACAGCAACAACCGCCGCAACAACAACAACAGCAACAGCAACAACCACCGCAACAACAACAGCAACAGCAACAACCACCGCAACAACAACAACAGCAACAGCAACAACCACCGCAACAACAACAACAGCAACAGCAACAACCACCGCAACAACAACAACAGCAACAGCAACAACCACCGCAACAGCAACAACAGCAACAGCAACAACCATCGCAACAGCAACAACAGCAACAGCAACATCCACCGCAACAGCAACAACAGCAACAGCAACAACCACCGCAACAGCAACAACAGCAACAGCAACAACCACCGCGACAGCAACAACAGCAACAGCAACAACCACCGCAACAACAACAACAGCAACAGCAACAACCACCGCAACAACAACAACAGCAACAGCAACAACCACCGCAACAACAACAACAGCAACAGCAACAACCACCGCAACAGCAACGACAGCAACAGCAACAACCACCGCAACAGCAACAACCACCGCAACAACAACGACAGCAACAGCAACAACCACCGCAACAACAGCGACAGCAACAGCAACTACCACCGCAACAACAACAGCAACAGCAACAACCACCGCAACATCAACAACAGCAACAGCAACAACCACCGCAACAACAACAACAGCAACAGCAACAACCACCGCAACAGCAACAACAGCAACAGCAACAACCACCGCAACAGCAACAACAGCAACAGCAACAACCACCGCAACAGCAACAACAGCAACAGCAACAACCACCGCAACAGCAACAACAGCAACAGCAACAACCACCGCAACAGCAACGACAGCAACAGCAACAACCACCGCAACAGCAACGACAGCAACAGCAACAACCACCGCAACAGCAACGACAGCAACAGCAACAACCACCGCAACAGCAACGACAGCAACAGCAACAACCACCGCAACAGCAACGACAGCAACAGCAACAACCACCGCAACAGCAACGACAGCAACAGCAACAACCACCGCAACAGCAAAAACAGCAACAGCAACAACCACCGCAACAGCAACAACAGCAACAGCAACAACCACCGCAACAACAACAACAGCAACAGCAACAACCACCGCAACAACAACAACAGCAACAGCAACAACCACCGCAACAACAACAACAGCAACAGCAACAGCAACAGCAACAGCAACAGCAACAGCAACAACCACCGCAACAGCAACAGCAACAGCAACAGCAACAGCAACAGCAACAACCACCGCAACAGCAACAGCAACAGCAACAACCACCGCAACAGCAACAGCAACAGCAACAGCAACAGCAACAACCACCGCAACAGCAACAGCAACAGAAACGGCAACAACCACCGCAACAGCAACAGCAACAGCAACGGCAACAACCACCGCAACAGCAACAACAGCAACAGCAACAACCACCGCAACAGCAACAGCAGCAACAGCAACAACCACCGCAACAGCAACAACAGCAACAGCAACAACCACCGCAACAGCAACAACAGCAACAGCAACAACCACCGCAACAGCAACGACAGCAACAGCAACAACCACCGCAACAGCAACGACAGCAACAGCAACAACCACCGCAACAGCAACGACAGCAACAGCAACAACCACCGCAACAGCAACGACAGCAACAGCAACAACCACCGCAACAGCAAAAACAGCAACAGCAACAACCACCGCAACAGCAACAACAGCAACAGCAACAACCACCGCAACAACAGCAACAGCAACAGCAACAACCACCGCAACAACAACAACAGCAACAGCAACAACCACCGCAACAACAACAACAGCAACAGCAACAGCAACAGCAACAGCAACAGCAACAGCAACAACCACCGCAACAGCAACAGCAACAGCAACAGCAACAACCACCGCAACAGCAACAGCAACAGCAACAACCACCGCAACAGCAACAGCAACAGCAACAGCAACAGCAACAGCAACAGCAACAGCAACAACCACCGCAACAGCAACAGCAACAGAAACGGCAACAACCACCGCAACAGCAACAGCAACAGCAACGGCAACAACCACCGCAACAGCAACAGCAACGGCAACAACCACCGCAACAACAACAACAGCAACAGCAACAACAACAGCAACAGCAACAACCACCGCAACAACAAGAACAGCAACAGCAACAACCACCGCAACAACAACAACAGCAACAGCAACAACCACCGCAACAACCACAACAGCAACAGCAACAACCACCGCAACAACAACAACAGCAACAGCAACAACCACCGCAACAACAACAACAGCAACAGCAACAACCACCGAAACAGCAACAGCAACAGCAACAGCAACAACCACCGCAACAGCAACAGCAACAGCAACGGCAACAACCACCGCAACAGCAACAGCAACAGCAACGGCAACAACCACCGCAACAGCAACAGCAACAGCAACGGCAACAACCACCGCAACAGCAACAGCAACAGCAACAGCAACGGCAACAACCACCGCAACAGCAACAGCAACAGAAACGGCAACAACCACCGCAACAGCAACAGCAACAGCAACGGCAACAACCACCGCAACAGCAACAGCAACAGCAACGGCAACAACCACCGCAACAGCAACAGCAACAGCAACAGCAACAACCACCGCAACAGCAACAGCAACAGCAACAACCACCGCAACAGCAACAGCAACAGCAACAGCAACAACCACCGCAACAGCAACAGCAACAACCACCGCAACAGCAGCAGCAGCAGCAACAGCAACAACCACCGCAACAGCAACAGCAACAGCAACAGCAACAGCAATAACCACCGCAACAGCAACAGCAACAGCAACAACCACCGCAACAGCAACAGCAACAGCAACAACCACCGCAACAGCAACAGCAACGGCAACAACCACCGCAACAGCAACAGCAACGGCAACAACCACCGCAACAGCAACAGCAACAGCAACAGCAACAGCAACAACCACCGCAACAGCAACAGCAACGGCAACAACCACCGCAACAGCAACAGCAACGGCAACAACCACCGCAACAGCAACAGCAACAGCAACGGCAACAACCACCGCAACAGCAACAGCAACGGCAACAACCACCGCAACAGCAACAGCAACAGCAACAGCAACAACCACCGCAACAGCAACAGGAACAGCAACAACCACCGCAACAGCAACAGCAACAACCACCGCAACAGCAACAGCGACAGCGACAGCAACAACCACCGCAACAGCAACAACAGCAACAGCAACAACCACCGCAACAGCAACAACAGCAACAGCAACAACCACCGCAACAGCAACAACAGCAACAGCAACAACCACCGCAACAGCAACAACAGCAACAGCAGCAACCACCGCAACAGCAACAACAGCAACAGCAACAACCACCGCAACAACAACAACAGCAACAGCAACAACCACCGCAACAGCAACAACAGCAACAGCAACAACCACCGCGACAGTAACAACAGTAACAGCAACAACCACCGCAACAACAACAACAGCAACAGCAACAACCACCGCAACAACAACAACAGCAACAGCAACAACCGCCGCAACAACAACAACAGCAACAGCAACAACCACCGCAACAACAACAACAGCAACAGCAACAACCACCGCAACAACAACAACAGCAACAGCAACAACCACCGCAACAACAACAACAGCAACAGCAACAACCACCGCAACAACAACAACAGCAACAGCAACAACCACCGCAACAACAACAACAGCAACAGCAACAACCACCGCAACAACAACAACAGCAACAGCAACAACCACCGCAACAACAACAACAGCAACAGCAACAACCACCGCAACAACAACAACAGCAACAGCAACAACCACCGCAACAACAACAACAGCAACAGCAACAGCAACAACCACCGCAACAGCAACAGCAACAGCAACAGCAACAGCAACAACCACCGCAACAGCAACAGCAACAGCAACAACCACCGCAACAGCAACAACAGCAACAGCAACAACCACCGCAACAGCAACAACAGCAACAGCAACAACCATCGCAACAGCAACAACAGGAACAGCAACATCCACCGCAACAGCAACAACAGCAACAGCAACAACCACCGCAACAGCAACAACAGCAACAGCAACAACCACCGCGACAGCAACAACAGCAACAGCAACAACCACCGCAACAACAACAACAGCATCAGCAACAACCACCGCAACAACAACAACAGCAACAGCAACAACCACCGCAACAACAACAACAGCAACAGCAACAGCAACAGCAACAGCAACAGCAACAGCAACAGCAACAGCAACAGCAACAACCACCGCAACAGCAACAGCAACAGCAACAGCAACAGCAACAACCACCGCAACAGCAGCAGCAACAGCAACAACCACCGCAACAGCAACAGCAACAGTAACAGCAACAACCACCGCAACAGCAACAACAGCAACAGCAACAACCACCGCAACAGCAACAACAGCAACAGCAACAACCACCGCAACAACAACAACAGCAACAGCAACAACCACCGCAACAACAACAACAGCAACAGCAACAACCACCGCAACAACAACAACAGCAACAGCAACAACCACCGCAACAACAACAACAGCAACAGCAACAACCACCGCAACAACAACAACAGCAACAGCAACAACCACCGCAACAACAACAACAGCAACAGCAACAACCACCGCAACAACAACAACAGCAACAGCAACAACCACCGCAACAACAACAACAGCAACAGCAACAACCACCGCAACAACAACAACAGCAACAGCAACAACCACCGCAACAACAACAACAGCAACAGCAACAACCACCGCAACAACAACAACAGCAACAGCAACAACCACCGAAACAGCAACAGCAACAGCAACAACCACCGCAACAGCAACAGCAACAGCAACGGCAACAACCACCGCAACAGCAACAGCAACAGCAACGGCAACAACCACCGCAACAGCAACAGCAACAGCAACGGCAACAACCACCGCAACAGCAACAGCAACAGCAACAGCAACGGCAACAACCACCGCAACAGCAACAGCAACGGCAACAACCACCGCAACAGCAACAGCAACGGCAACAACCACCGCAACAGCAACAGCAACGGCAACAACCACCGCAACAGCAACAGCAACAGCAACGGCAACAACCACCGCAACAGCAACAGCAACGGCAACAACCACCGCAACAGCAACAGCAACAGCAACAGCAACAACCACCGCAACAGCAACAGCAACAGCAACAGCAACAACCACCGCAACAGCAACAGCAACAGCAACAACCACCGCAACAGCAACAGCAACAACCACAACAACAACAGCAACAGCAACAACCACAACAACAGCAACAGCAACAACCACAACAACAACAACAACAACAGCAACAGCAACAACCACAACAACAACAACAACAGCAACAGCAACAACCACAACAACAACAACAACAGCAACAACAACAACAACAGCGACAACGACAACGACAACGACAACGACAGCGACAGCGACAGCGACAGCGACCAGCGACAGCGGCAGCGGCAGCGACAGCGACAGCGACAGCGACAGCAACAACCACCGCAACAGCAACAACAGCAACAGCAACAACCACCGCAACAGCAACAACAGCAACAGCAACAACCACCGCAACAACAACAACAGCAACAGCAACAACCACCGCAACAGCAACAACAGCAACAGCAACAACCACCGCAACAACAACAACAGCAACAGCAACAACCACCGCAACAACAACAACAGCAACAGCAACAACCACAACAACAGCAACAGCAACAACCACAACAGCAACAACAACAGCAACAGCAACAACCACAACAACAACAACAACAGCAACAGCAACAACCACAACAACAACAACAACAGCAACAACAACAACAACAGCGACAACGACAACGACAGCGACAACGACAACGACAACGACAGCGACAGCGACAGCGACAGCGACAGCGACGACAGCAACAGCAACAACCACCGCAACAGCAACGACAGCAACAGCAACAACCACCGCAACAGCAACGACAGCGACAGCAACAACCACCGCAACAGCAACAACAGCAACAGCAACAACCACCGCAACAGCAACAACAGCAACAGCAACAACCACCGCAACAACAACAACAGCAACAGCAACAACCACCGCAACAACAACAACAGCAACAGCAACAACCACCGCAACAACAACAACAGCAACAGCAACAACCACAACAACAGCAACAGCAACAACCACAACAGCAACAACAACAGCAACAGCAACAACCACAACAACAACAACAACAGCAACAGCAACAACCACAAAAACAACAACAACAGCAACAACAACAACAACAGCGACAACGACAACGACAACGACAGCGACAGCGACAGCGACAGCGACAGCGACAGCGACAGCGACAGCGACAGCGACAGCGACAGCGACAGCGACAGCGACAGCGACAGCGACAGCGACAGCGACAGCGACAGCGACAGCGACAGCGACAGCGACAGCGACAGCGACAGCGACAGCGACAGCGACAGCGACAGCGACAGCGACAGCGACAGCGACAGCGACAGCGACAGCGACAGCGACAGCGACAGCGACAGCGACAGCGACAGCGACAGCGACAGCGACAGCGACAGCGACAGCGACAGCGACAGCGACAGCGACAGCGACAGCGACAGCGACAGCGACAGCGACAGCGACAGCGACAGCGACAGCGACAGCGACAGCGACAGCGACAGCGACAGCGACAGCGACAGCGACAGCGACAGCGACAGCGACAGCGACAGCGACAGCGACAGCGACAGCGACAGCGACAGCGACAGCGACAGCGACAGCGACAGCGACAGCGACAGCGACAGCGACAGCGACAGCGACAGCGACAGCGACAGCGACAGCGACAGCGACAGCGACAGCGACAGCGACAGCGACAGCGACAGCGACAGCGACAGCGACAGCGACAGCGACAGCGACAGCGACAGCGACAGCGACAGCGACAGCGACAGCGACAGCGACAGCGACAGCGACAGCGACAGCGACAGCGACAGCGACAGCGACAGCGACAGCGACAGCGACAGCGACAGCGACAGCGACAGCGACAGCGACAGCGACAGCGACAGCGACAGCGACAGCGACAGCGACAGCGACAGCGACAGCGACAGCGACAGCGACAGCGACAGCGACAGCGACAGCGACAGCGACAGCGACAGCGACAGCGACAGCGACAGCGACAGCGACAGCGACAGCGACAGCGACAGCGACAGCGACAGCGACAGCGACAGCGACAGCGACAGCGACAGCGACAGCGACAGCGACAGCGACAGCGACAGCGACAGCGACAGCGACAGCGACAGCGACAGCGACAGCGACAGCGACAGCGACAGCGACAGCGACAGCGACAGCGACAGCGACAGCGACAGCGACAGCGACAGCGACAGCGACAGCGACAGCGACAGCGACAGCGACAGCGACAGCGACAGCGACAGCGACAGCGACAGCGACAGCGACAGCGACAGCGACAGCGACAGCGACAGCGACAGCGACAGCGACAGCGACAGCGACAGCGACAGCGACAGCGACAGCGACAGCGACAGCGACAGCGACAGCGACAGCGACAGCGACAGCGACAGCGACAGCGACAGCGACAGCGACAGCGACAGCGACAGCGACAGCGACAGCGACAGCGACAGCGACAGCGACAGCGACAGCGACAGCGACAGCGACAGCGACAGCGACAGCGACGACAGCAACAGCAACAACCACCGCAACGACAGCAACAGCAACAACCACCGCAACAGCAACGACAGCAACAGCAACAACCACCGCAACAGCAACGACAGCAACAGCAACAACCACCGCAACAGCAACGACAGCAACAGCAACAACCACCGCAACAGCAACGACAGCAACAGCAACAACCACCGCAACAGCAACGACAGCAACAGCAACAACCACCGCAACAGCAACGACAGCAACAGCAACAACCACCGCAACAGCAACGACCGCAACAGCAACAACCGCCGCAACTGCAACGACAGCAACAGCAACAACCACCGCAACAGCAACGACAGCAACAGCAACAACCACCGCAACAGCAACGACAGCAACAGCAACAACCACCGCAACAGCAACAACAGCAACAGCAACAACCACCGCAACAGCAACAACAGCCACAGCAACAACCACCGCAACAGCAACAACAGCAACAGCAACAACCACCGCAACAGCAACAACAGCAACAGCAACAACCACCGCAACAACAACGACAGCAACAGCAACAACCACCGCAACAACAACGACAGCAACAGCAACAACCACCGCAACAACAACAACAGCAACAGCAACAACCACCGCAACAACAACAACAGCAACAGCAACAACCACCGCAACAACAACAACAGCAACAGCAACAACCACCGCAACAGCAACAACAGCAACAGCAACAACCACCGCAACAGCAACAACAGCCACAGCAACAACCACCGCAACAGCAACAACAGCAACAGCAACAACCACCGCAACAGCAACAACAGCAACAGCAACAACCACCGCAACAACAACGACAGCAACAGCAACAACCACCGCAACAACAACGACAGCAACAGCAACAACCACCGCAACAACAACAACAGCAACAGCAACAACCACCGCAACAACAACAACAGCAACAGCAACAATCACCGCAACAACAACAACAGCAACAGCAACAACCACCGAAACAGCAACAGCAACAGCAACAGCAACGGCAACAACCACCGCAACAGCAACAGCAACAGCAACGGCAACAACCACCGCAACAGCAACAGCAACAGCAACAGCAACGGCAACAATCACCGCAACAGCAACAGCAACGGCAACAACCACCGCAACAGCAACAGCAACGGCAACAACCACCGCAACAGCAACAGCAACAGCAACGGCAACAACCACAACAACGGCAACAACCACCGCAACAGCAACAGCAACAGCAACAGCAACAACCACCGCAACAGCAACAGCAACAGCAACAACCACCGCAACAGCAACAGCAACAACCACCGCAACAGCAACAGCAACAGCAACAACCACCGCAACAGCAACAGCAAGAGCAACAACCACCGCAACAACAACAACAACAGCAACAGCAACAACCACAACAACAGCAACAGCAACAACCACAACAACAACAACAACAACAGCAACAGCAACAACCACAACAACAACAACAACAGCAACAGCAACAACCACAACAACAACAACAACAGCAACAACAACAACAACAGCGACAACGACAACGGCAACGACAGCGACAGCGACAGCGACAGCGACCAGCGACAGCGGCAGCGGCAGCGACAGCGACAGCGACAGCGACAGCAACAACCACCGCAACAGCAACAGCAGCAACAGCAACAACCACCGCAACAGCAACAACAGCAACAGCAACAACCACCGCAACAGCAACAACAGCAACAGCAACAACCACCGCAACAACAACAGCAACAGCAACAACCACCGCAACAGCACCAGCAACAGCAACAGCAACAGCAACAACCACCGCAACAGCAACAGCAACAGCAAGAGCAACAGCAACAGCAACAACAGCAACAGCAACAACCACCGCAACAGCAACGACAGCAACAGCAACAACCACCGCAACAGCAACGACAGCAACAGCAACAACCACCGCAACAGCAACGACAGCAACAGCAACAACCACCGCAACAACAACGACAGCAACAGCAACAACCACCGCAACAACAACGACAGCAACAGCAACTACCACCGCAACAACAACAGCAACAGCAACAGCAACAACCACCGCAACAGCAACAACAGCAACAGCAACAACCACAACAACAGCAACAGCAACAACCACAACAACAACAACAACAGCAACAGCAACAACCACAACAGCAACAACAACAGCAACAGCAACAGCAACAACCACAACAACAACAACAACAACAGCAACAACAACAACAACAGCGACAACGACAACGACAACGACAACGACAGCGACAGCGACAGCGACAGCGACAGCGACAGCGACAGCGACAGCAACAACCACCGCAACAGCAACAACAGCAACAGCAACAACCACCGCAACAGCAACAACAGCAACAGCAGCAACCACCGCAACAGCAACAACAGCAACAGCAACAACAGCAACAGCAACAACCACCGCAACAACAACAACAGCAACAGCAACAACCACCGCAACAGCACCAGCAACAGCAAGAGCTACAGCAACAACCACCGCAACAGCAACAGTAACAGCAAGAGCAACAGCAACAGCAACAACAGCAACAGCAACAACCACCGCAACAGCAACGACAGCAACAGCAACAACCACCGCAACAGCAACGACAGCAACAGCAACAACCACCGCAACAGCAACAACAGCACCAGCAACAACCACCGCAACAGCAACAACAGCAACAGCAACAACCACCGCAACAACAACAACAGCAACAGCAACAACAACAACAGCGACAGCAACAACCACCGCAACAGCAACAGCAACAGCAACAGCAACAACCACCGCAACAGCAACAGCAACAGCAACGACCACCGCAACAGCAACAGCAACAACCACCGCAACAGCAACAGCAACAGCAACAACCACCGCAACAACAACAACAACAGCAACAGCAACAACCACAACAACAGCAACAACCACAACAACAACAACAACAACAGCAACAGCAACAACCACAACAACAACAACAACAGCAACAGCAACAACCACAACAACAACAACAACAGCAACAACAACAACAACAGCGACAACGACAACGACAACGGCAACGACAGCGACAGCGACAGCGACAGCGACCAGCGACAGCGGCAGCGGCAGCGACAGCGACAGCGACAGCGACAGCGACAGCAACAACCACCGCAACAGCAACAGCAGCAACAGCAACAACCACCGCAACAGCAACAACAGCAACAGCAACAACCACCGCAACAGCAACAACAGCAACAGCAACAACCACCGCAACAACAACAGCAACAGCAACAACCACCGCAACAGCACCAGCAACAGCAACAGCAACAGCAACAACCACCGCAACAGCAACAGCAACAGCAAGAGCAACAGCAACAGCAACAACAGCAACAGCAACAACCACCGCAACAGCAACGACAGCAACAGCAACAACCACCGCAACAGCAACGACAGCAACAGCAACAACCACCGCAACAGCAACGACAGCAACAGCAACAACCACCGCAACAACAACGACAGCAACAGCAACAACCACCGCAACAACAACGACAGCAACAGCAACTACCACCGCAACAACAACAGCAACAGCAACAGCAACAACCACCGCAACAGCAACAACAGCAACAGCAACAACCACAACAACAGCAACAGCAACAACCACAACAACAACAACAACAGCAACAACCACAACAGCAACAACAACAGCAACAGCAACAGCAACAACCACAACAACAACAACAACAACAGCAACAACAACAACAACAGCGACAACGACAACGACAACGACAACGACAGCGACAGCGACAGCGACAGCGACAGCGACAGCGACAGCAACAACCACCGCAACAGCAACAACAGCAACAGCAACAACCACCGCAACAGCAACAACAGCAACAGCAGCAACCACCGCAACAGCAACAACAGCAACAGCAACAACAGCAACAGCAACAACCACCGCAACAACAACAACAGCAACAGCAACAACCACCGCAACAGCACCAGCAACAGCAAGAGCTACAGCAACAACCACCGCAACAGCAACAGTAACAGCAAGAGCAACAGCAACAGCAACAACAGCAACAGCAACAACCACCGCAACAGCAACGACAGCAACAGCAACAACCACCGCAACAGCAACGACAGCAACAGCAACAACCACCGCAACAGCAACAACAGCACCAGCAACAACCACCGCAACAGCAACAACAGCAACAGCAACAACCACCGCAACAACAACAACAGCAACAGCAACAACCACCGCAACAACAACAACAGCGACAGCAACAACCACCGCAACAGCAACAGCAACAGCAACAGCAACAACCACCGCAACAGCAACAGCAACAGCAACAGCAACGACCACCGCAACAGCAACAGCAACAGCAACAGCAACAGCAACAACCACCGCAACAGCAACAACAGCCACAGCAACAACCACCGCAACAGCAACAACAGCAACAGCAACAACCACCGCAACAGCAACAACAGCAACAGCAACAACCACCGCAACAACAACAACAGCAACAGCAACAACCACCGCAACAACAACGACAGCAACAGCAACAACCACCGCAACAACAACAACAGCAACAGCAACAACCACCGCAACAACAACAACAGCAACAGCAACAACCACCGCAACAACAACAACAGCAACAGCAACAACCACCGCAACAACAACAACAGCAACAGCAACAACCACCGCAACAACAACAACAGCAACAGCAACAATCACCGCAACAACAACAACAGCAACACCAACAACCACCGCAACAACAACAACAGCAACAACAACAACCACCGCAACAACAACAACAGCAACAGCAACAACCGCCGCAACAACAACAACAGCAACAGCAACAACCACCGAAACAGCAACAGCAACAGCAACAGCAACAGCAACGGCAACAACCACCGCAACAGCAACAGCAACAGCAACGGCAACAACCACCGCAACAGCAACAGCAACAGCAACAGCAACGGCAACAATCACCGCAACAGCAACAGCAGCGGCAACAACCACCGCAACAGCAACAGCAACGGCAACAACCACCGCAACAGCAACAGCAACAGCAACAACCACCGCAACAGCAACAGCAACAGCAACAACCACCGCAACAGCAACAGCAACAACCACCGCAACAGCAACAGCAACAGCAACAACCACCGCAACAGCAACAGCAACAGCAACAACCACCGCAACAACAACAACAACAGCAACAGCAACAACCACAACAACAGCAACAGCAACAACCACAACAGCAACAACAACAGCAACAGCAACAACCACAACAACAACAACAACAGCAACAACAACAACCACAACAACAACAACAACAGCAACAACAACAACAACAGCGACAACGACAACGACAACGGCAACGACAGCGACAGCGACAGCGACCAGCGACAGCGGCAGCGGCAGCGACAGCGACAGCGACAGCGACAGCAACAACCACCGCAACAGCAACAGCAGCAACAGCAACAACCACCGCAACAGCAACAACAGCAACAGCAACAACCACCGCAACAGCAACAACAGCAACAGCAACAACCACCGCAACAACAACAGCAACAGCAACAACCACCGCAACAGCACCAGCAACAGCAACAGCAACAGCAACAACCACCGCAACAGCAACAGCAACAGCAAGAGCAACAGCAACAGCAACAACAGCAACAGCAACAACCACCGCAACAGCAACGACAGCAACAGCAACAACCACCGCAACAGCAACGACAGCAACAGCAACAACCACCGCAACAGCAACGACAGCAACAGCAACAACCACCGCAACAACAACGACAGCAACAGCAACAACCACCGCAACAACAACGACAGCAACAGCAACTACCACCGCAACAACAACAGCAACAGCAACAGCAACAACCACCGCAACAGCAACAACAGCAACAGCAACAACCACAACAACAGCAACAGCAACAACCACAACAACAACAACAACAGCAACAGCAACAACCACAACAGCAACAACAACAGCAACAGCAACAGCAACAACCACAACAACAACAACAACAACAGCAACAACAACAACAACAGCGACAACGACAACGACAACGACAACGACAGCGACAGCGACAGCGACAGCGACAGCGACAGCGACAGCGACAGCAACAACCACCGCAACAGCAACAACAGCAACAGCAACAACCACCGCAACAGCTACAACAGCAACAGCAGCAACCACCGCAACAGCAACAACAGCAACAGCAACAACAGCAACAGCAACAACCACCGCAACAACAACAACAGCAACAGCAACAACCACCGCAACAGCACCAGCAACAGCAAGAGCTACAGCAACAACCACCGCAACAGCAACAGTAACAGCAAGAGCAACAGCAACAGCAACAACAGCAACAGCAACAACCACCGCAACAGCAACGACAGCAACAGCAACAACCACCGCAACAGCAACGACAGCAACAGCAACAACCACCGCAACAGCAACAACAGCACCAGCAACAACCACCGCAACAGCAACAACAGCAACAGCAACAACCACCGCAACAACAACAACAGCAACAGCAACAACCACCGCAACAACAACAACAGCGACAGCAACAACCACCGCAACAGCAACAGCAACAGCAACAGCAACAACCACCGCAACAGCAACAGCAACAGCAACAGCAACGACCACCGCAACAGCAACAGCAACAGCAACAGCAACAGCAACAACCACCGCAACAGCAACAACAGCCACAGCAACAACCACCGCAACAGCAACAACAGCAACAGCAACAACCACCGCAACAGCAACAACAGCAACAGCAACAACCACCGCAACAACAACAACAGCAACAGCAACAACCACCGCAACAACAACGACAGCAACAGCAACAACCACCGCAACAACAACAACAGCAACAGCAACAACCACCGCAACAACAACAACAGCAACAGCAACAACCACCGCAACAGCAACAGCAACAGCAACAACCACCGCAACAGCAACAGCAACAACCACCGCAACAGCAACAGCAACAGCAACAACCACCGCAACAGCAACAGCAACAGCAACAACCACCGCAACAACAACAACAACAGCAACAGCAACAACCACAACAACAGCAACAGCAACAACCACAACAACAACAACAACAACAGCAACAGCAACAACCACAACAACAACAACAACAGCAACAGCAACAACCACAACAACAACAACAACAGCAACAACAACAACAACAGCGACAACGACAACGACAACGGCAACGACAGCGACAGCGACAGCGACAGCGACAGCGACAGCGACAGCGACAGCGACAGCGACAGCAACAACCACCGCAACAGCAACAACAGCAACAGCAACAACCACCGCAACAGCAACAACAGCAACAGCAACAACCACCGCAACAACAACAACAGCAACAGCAACAACCACCGCAACAACAACAACAGCAACAGCAACAACCACCGCAACAACAACAACAG
>OX122891.2:40551105-40556105 GCA_944738655.2 Andrena hattorfiana
ACAGCAACAGCAACAACCACCGCAACAGCAACAGCAACAGCAACAACCACCGCAACAACAACAACAACAGCAACAGCAACAACCACAACAACAGCAACAACCACAACAACAACAACAACAACAGCAACAGCAACAACCACAACAACAACAACAACAGCAACAGCAACAACCACAACAACAACAACAACAGCAACAACAACAACAACAGCGACAACGACAACGACAACGGCAACGACAGCGACAGCGACAGCGACAGCGACCAGCGACAGCGGCAGCGGCAGCGACAGCGACAGCGACAGCGACAGCGACAGCAACAACCACCGCAACAGCAACAGCAGCAACAGCAACAACCACCGCAACAGCAACAACAGCAACAGCAACAACCACCGCAACAGCAACAACAGCAACAGCAACAACCACCGCAACAACAACAGCAACAGCAACAACCACCGCAACAGCACCAGCAACAGCAACAGCAACAGCAACAACCACCGCAACAGCAACAGCAACAGCAAGAGCAACAGCAACAGCAACAACAGCAACAGCAACAACCACCGCAACAGCAACGACAGCAACAGCAACAACCACCGCAACAGCAACGACAGCAACAGCAACAACCACCGCAACAGCAACGACAGCAACAGCAACAACCACCGCAACAACAACGACAGCAACAGCAACAACCACCGCAACAACAACGACAGCAACAGCAACTACCACCGCAACAACAACAGCAACAGCAACAGCAACAACCACCGCAACAGCAACAACAGCAACAGCAACAACCACAACAACAGCAACAGCAACAACCACAACAACAACAACAACAGCAACAACCACAACAGCAACAACAACAGCAACAGCAACAGCAACAACCACAACAACAACAACAACAACAGCAACAACAACAACAACAGCGACAACGACAACGACAACGACAACGACAGCGACAGCGACAGCGACAGCGACAGCGACAGCGACAGCAACAACCACCGCAACAGCAACAACAGCAACAGCAACAACCACCGCAACAGCAACAACAGCAACAGCAGCAACCACCGCAACAGCAACAACAGCAACAGCAACAACAGCAACAGCAACAACCACCGCAACAACAACAACAGCAACAGCAACAACCACCGCAACAGCACCAGCAACAGCAAGAGCTACAGCAACAACCACCGCAACAGCAACAGTAACAGCAAGAGCAACAGCAACAGCAACAACAGCAACAGCAACAACCACCGCAACAGCAACGACAGCAACAGCAACAACCACCGCAACAGCAACGACAGCAACAGCAACAACCACCGCAACAGCAACAACAGCACCAGCAACAACCACCGCAACAGCAACAACAGCAACAGCAACAACCACCGCAACAACAACAACAGCAACAGCAACAACCACCGCAACAACAACAACAGCGACAGCAACAACCACCGCAACAGCAACAGCAACAGCAACAGCAACAACCACCGCAACAGCAACAGCAACAGCAACAGCAACGACCACCGCAACAGCAACAGCAACAGCAACAGCAACAGCAACAACCACCGCAACAGCAACAACAGCCACAGCAACAACCACCGCAACAGCAACAACAGCAACAGCAACAACCACCGCAACAGCAACAACAGCAACAGCAACAACCACCGCAACAACAACAACAGCAACAGCAACAACCACCGCAACAACAACGACAGCAACAGCAACAACCACCGCAACAACAACAACAGCAACAGCAACAACCACCGCAACAACAACAACAGCAACAGCAACAACCACCGCAACAACAACAACAGCAACAGCAACAACCACCGCAACAACAACAACAGCAACAGCAACAACCACCGCAACAACAACAACAGCAACAGCAACAATCACCGCAACAACAACAACAGCAACACCAACAACCACCGCAACAACAACAACAGCAACAACAACAACCACCGCAACAACAACAACAGCAACAGCAACAACCGCCGCAACAACAACAACAGCAACAGCAACAACCACCGAAACAGCAACAGCAACAGCAACAGCAACAGCAACGGCAACAACCACCGCAACAGCAACAGCAACAGCAACGGCAACAACCACCGCAACAGCAACAGCAACAGCAACAGCAACGGCAACAATCACCGCAACAGCAACAGCAGCGGCAACAACCACCGCAACAGCAACAGCAACGGCAACAACCACCGCAACAGCAACAGCAACAGCAACAACCACCGCAACAGCAACAGCAACAGCAACAACCACCGCAACAGCAACAGCAACAACCACCGCAACAGCAACAGCAACAGCAACAACCACCGCAACAGCAACAGCAACAGCAACAACCACCGCAACAACAACAACAACAGCAACAGCAACAACCACAACAACAGCAACAGCAACAACCACAACAGCAACAACAACAGCAACAGCAACAACCACAACAACAACAACAACAGCAACAACAACAACCACAACAACAACAACAACAGCAACAACAACAACAACAGCGACAACGACAACGACAACGGCAACGACAGCGACAGCGACAGCGACCAGCGACAGCGGCAGCGGCAGCGACAGCGACAGCGACAGCGACAGCAACAACCACCGCAACAGCAACAGCAGCAACAGCAACAACCACCGCAACAGCAACAACAGCAACAGCAACAACCACCGCAACAGCAACAACAGCAACAGCAACAACCACCGCAACAACAACAGCAACAGCAACAACCACCGCAACAGCACCAGCAACAGCAACAGCAACAGCAACAACCACCGCAACAGCAACAGCAACAGCAAGAGCAACAGCAACAGCAACAACAGCAACAGCAACAACCACCGCAACAGCAACGACAGCAACAGCAACAACCACCGCAACAGCAACGACAGCAACAGCAACAACCACCGCAACAGCAACGACAGCAACAGCAACAACCACCGCAACAACAACGACAGCAACAGCAACAACCACCGCAACAACAACGACAGCAACAGCAACTACCACCGCAACAACAACAGCAACAGCAACAGCAACAACCACCGCAACAGCAACAACAGCAACAGCAACAACCACAACAACAGCAACAGCAACAACCACAACAACAACAACAACAGCAACAGCAACAACCACAACAGCAACAACAACAGCAACAGCAACAGCAACAACCACAACAACAACAACAACAACAGCAACAACAACAACAACAGCGACAACGACAACGACAACGACAACGACAGCGACAGCGACAGCGACAGCGACAGCGACAGCGACAGCGACAGCAACAACCACCGCAACAGCAACAACAGCAACAGCAACAACCACCGCAACAGCAACAACAGCAACAGCAGCAACCACCGCAACAGCAACAACAGCAACAGCAACAACAGCAACAGCAACAACCACCGCAACAACAACAACAGCAACAGCAACAACCACCGCAACAGCACCAGCAACAGCAAGAGCTACAGCAACAACCACCGCAACAGCAACAGTAACAGCAAGAGCAACAGCAACAGCAACAACAGCAACAGCAACAACCACCGCAACAGCAACGACAGCAACAGCAACAACCACCGCAACAGCAACGACAGCAACAGCAACAACCACCGCAACAGCAACAACAGCACCAGCAACAACCACCGCAACAGCAACAACAGCAACAGCAACAACCACCGCAAGAACAACAACAGCAACAGCAACAACCACCGCAACAACAACAACAGCGACAGCAACAACCACCGCAACAGCAACAGCAACAGCAACAGCAACAACCACCGCAACAGCAACAGCAACAGCAACAGCAACGACCACCGCAACAGCAACAGCAACAGCAACAGCAACAGCAACAACCACCGCAACAGCAACAACAGCCACAGCAACAACCACCGCAACAGCAACAACAGCAACAGCAACAACCACCGCAACAGCAACAACAGCAACAGCAACAACCACCGCAACAACAACAACAGCAACAGCAACAACCACCGCAACAACAACGACAGCAACAGCAACAACCACCGCAACAACAACAACAGCAACAGCAACAACCACCGCAACAACAACAACAGCAACAGCAACAACCACCGCAACAGCAACAGCAACAGCAACAACCACCGCAACAGCAACAGCAACAACCACCGCAACAGCAACAGCAACAGCAACAACCACCGCAACAGCAACAGCAACAGCAACAACCACCGCAACAACAACAACAACAGCAACAGCAACAACCACAACAACAGCAACAGCAACAACCACAACAACAACAACAACAACAGCAACAGCAACAACCACAACAACAACAACAACAGCAACAGCAACAACCACAACAACAACAACAACAGCAACAACAACAACAACAGCGACAACGACAACGACAACGGCAACGACAGCGACAGCGACAGCGACAGCGACAGCGACAGCGACAGCGACAGCGACAGCGACAGCAACAACCACCGCAACAGCAACAACAGCAACAGCAACAACCACCGCAACAGCAACAACAGCAACAGCAACAACCACCGCAACAACAACAACAGCAACAGCAACAACCACCGCAACAACAACAACAGCAACAGCAACAACCACCGCAACAACAACAACAGCAACAGCAACAACCACAACAACAGCAACAGCAACAACCACAACAGCAACAACAACAGCAACAGCAACAACCACAACAACAACAACAACAGCAACAGCAACAACCACAACAACAACAACAACAGCAACAACAACAACGACAGCGACAACGACAACGACAACGACAGCGACAGCGACAGCGACAGCGACAGCGACAGCGACAGCGACAGCGACAGCGACAGCGACAGCGACAGCGACAGCGACAGCGACAGCGACAGCGACAGCGACAGCGACAGCGACAGCGACAGCGACAGCGACAGCGACAGCGACAGCGACAGCGACAGCGACAGCGACAGCGACAGCGACAGCGACAGCGACAGCGACAGCGACAGCGACAGCGACAGCGACAGCG
>OX122891.2:40561105-40566105 GCA_944738655.2 Andrena hattorfiana
CACAACAACAACAACAACAACAACAACCACAACCACAACAACAACAACAACAACAACCACAACCACAACAACAACAACAACAACAACAACAACCACAACAACCACAACCACAACAACAACAACAACAACAAAAACCACAACCACAACAACAACAACAACAACAACAACCACAACCACAACCACAACAACAACAACCACAACCACAACCACAACCACAACAACAACAACCACAACCACAACCACAACAACAACAACCACAACCACAACCACAACAACAACAACCACAACCACAACCACAACAACAACAACCACGACCACAACAACAACAACCACAACCACAACAACAACAACCACAACCACAACCACAACCAAAACCACAACAACAACAACCACAACCACAACAACAACCACAACCACAACCACAACAACAACAACAACAACAACAACAACAACAACAACAACAACAACAACAACAACAACAACCACAACCACAACCACAACGACAACGACAACGACAACGACAACGACCGCGACCGCGACCGCGACCGCGACCGCGACCGCGACCACGACCACGACCACGACCACGACCACGACCACAACCACAACCACAACAACAACAACAACAACCACAACCACAACCCCAACAACAACAACCACAACCATAACTACAACCACAACCACAACCACAACAACAACAACAACCACAACCACAACCACAACCACAACCACAACAACAACCACAACCACAACCACAACAACAACCACAACCACAACAACAACAACCACAACCACAACCACAACCGCAACAACAACCACAACCACAACAACAACAACCACAACCACAACCACAACCACAACCACAACCACAACCACAACCACAACAACAACAACCACAACCACAACCACAACAACAACAACCACAACCACAACCACCACCACAACAACAACAACAACAACCACAACCACAACAACAACAACAACAACAACAACCACAACAACAACAACGACAACAACCACAACCACAACAACAAGAACAACAGCAACAACAACAACCACAACCACAACAACAACAACAACAACAACCACAACCACAACAACAACAACAACAACAACAACCACAACAACAACAACAACAACAACAACCACAACAACCACAACCACAACAACAACAACAACAACAACAACAACAACCGCAACCACAACAACAACAACAACCACAACAACAACAACCACAACCACAACCACAACCACAAGAACAGCTACAACAACCACAACAACAACAACAACAACCACAACCACAACAACAACAACAACAACCACAACCACAACCACAACCACAAGAACAACAACAACAACCACAACAACAACAACAACAACCACAACCACAACAACAACAACAACAACCACAACCACAACCACAACAACAACAACAACCACAACCACAACAACAACAACAACAACCACAACCACAACGACAACCACAACAACAACAACCACAACCACAACCACAACAACAATGACCACAACCACAACCACAACCACAACCACAACAACAACAACCACAACCACAACCACAACCACAACAACAACAAACACAACCACAACCAAAACCACAACAACAACAACAACAACCACAACCACAACAACAACAACAACAATAACAACCACAACCACAACCACAACAACAACAACAACAACAACAACCACAACAACAACCGCAACAATAACAACCACAACCACAACCACAACCACAACAACAACCACAACCACAACAACAACAACAACAACAACAACAACAACAACCACAACAACAACCACAACCACAACCACAACAACAACAACAACCACAACAACAACAACAACAACCACAACCACAACAACAACAACAACAACCACAACAACAACGACAACAACCACAACCACACCAACAACAACAACAGCAACAACAACAACAACAACAACAGCAACAACAACAACAACAACAACAGCAACAACAACAACCACAACCACAACAACAACAACAACCACATCAACAACAACAACAACCACAACAACAACAACAACAACCACAACAACCACAACCACAACAACAACAACAACAACAACAACCACAACCACAACAACAACAACAACCACAACAACAACAACAACAACAACAACAACCACAACAACAACAACAACAACCACAACAACCACAACCACAACAATAACAACAACGACAACAACGACAACCACAACAACAACAACAACCACAACAACAACAACCACAACCACAACCACAACAACAACAACAACAACAACAACCACAACAACAACAACAACAACAACTACAACCACAACAACAACAACAACAACCACAACCACAACCACAACCACAACAACAACAACAACAACCACAACCACAACCACAACCACAACAACAACAACAACAACCACAACCACAACAACAACAACCAGAACCACAACCACAACAACAACAAACACAACCACAACCAAAACCACAACAACAACAACAACAACCACAACAACAACAACAACAACCACAACCACAACAACAACAACAACAACAACCGCAACAATAACAACCACAACCACAACCACAACCACAACAACAACAACCACAACCACAACCACAACAACAACAACAACAACCACAACCACAACCACAACAACAACAACCACAACCACAACCACAACAACAACAACCACAACCACAACCACAACAACAACAACCACAACCACAACCACAACAACAACAACCACGACCACAACAACAACAACCACAACCACAACAACAACAACCACAACCGCAACAACAACAACCACAACCACAACCAAAACCACAACAACAACAACAACAACAAAAACCACAACCACAACAACAACAACAACAACAACAACCACAACCACAACCACAACAACAACAACTACAACCACAACCACAACCACAACAACAACAACCACAACCACAACCACAACAACAACAACCACAACCACAACAACAACAACCACAACAACAACCACGACCACAACAACAACAACCACAACCACAACAACAACAACCACAACCACAACCACAACCAAAACCACAACAACAACAACAACAACCACAACCACAACAACAACCACAACCACAACCACAACAACAACAACAACAACAACAACAACAACAACAACAACAACAACCACAACCACAACCACAACCACAACGACAACGACAACGACAACGACAACGACCGCGACCGCGACCGCGACCACGACCACGACCACGACCACGACCACGACCACGACCACGACCACAACCACAACCACAACAACAACAACCACAACAACAACAACAACAACAACCACAACCACAACCACAACCCCAACAACAACAACCACAACCATAACTACAACCACAACCACAACCACAACAACAACAACAACCACAACCACAACCACAACAACAACCACAACCACAACCACAACCACAACAACAACCACAACCACAACAACAACAACCACAACCACAACCACAACCGCAACAACAACCACAACCACAACAACCACAACCACAACCACAACCACAACCACAACCACAACCACAACCACAACAACAACAACCACAACCACAACCACAACCACAACAACAACAACCACAACCACAACCACCACCACAACAACAACAACAACAACCACAACCACAACAACAACAACAACAACAACAACAACAACCACAACAACAACAACGACAACAACCACAACCACAACAACAAGAACAACAGCAACAACAACAACCACAACCACAACAACAACAACAACCACAACCACAACAACAACAACAACAACAACAACAACAACCACAACAACAACAACAACAACAACAACCACAACAACCACAACCACAACAACAACAACAACAACAACAACAACAACCGCAACCACAACAACAACAACAACCACAACAACAACAACCACAACCACAACCACAACCACAAGAACAACAACAACAACCACAACAACAACAACAACAACCACAACCACAACAACAACAACAACAACCACAACCACAACCACAACAACAACAACAACCACAACCACAACAACAACAACAACAACCACAACCACAACGACAACCACAACAACAACAACCACAACCACAACCACAAGAACAACAACAACAACCACAACAACAACAACAACAACCACAGCCACAGCAACAACAACAACAACCACAACCACAACCACAACAACAACAACAACCACAACCACAACAACAACAACAACAACCACAACCACAACGACAACCTCAACAACAACAACCACAACCACAACCACAACAACAATAACCACAACCACAACCACAACAACAACAACCACAACAACAACAACCACAACCACAACCACAACAACAACCACAACCACAACCACAACAACAACAACAACAACAACAACAACCACAACCACAACAACAACAACAACAACAACAACCACAACAACAACAACAACAACAACAACAACCACAACAACCACAACAACCACAACCACAACCACAACCACAACAACAACAACAACAACCACAACCACAACCACAACCACAACCACAACAACCACAACCACAACCACAACCACAACAACAACAACCACAACCACAACAACAACAACAACAACCACAACCACAACAACAACAACAACAACAACAACGACAACCACAACAACAACAACAACCACAACAACAACCACAACCACAACCACAACCACAACAACAACAACAACCACAACAACAACAACCACAACCACAACCACAACCACAACAACAACAACAACAACCACAACAACAACAACAACAACCACAACCACAACAACAACAACAACAACAACCACAACCACAACCACAACCACAACAACAACAACAACAACCACAACCACAACCACAACCACAACAACAACAACAACAACCACAACCACAACAACAACAACCACAACCACAACCACAACAACAACAACCACAACCACCA
>OX122891.2:40571105-40573605 GCA_944738655.2 Andrena hattorfiana
ACAACAACAGCAACAACCACAACCACAACAACAACAACAACAACAACAACCACAACCACAACAACAACAACAACAACAACAACAACAACCACAACCACAACAACAACAACAACAACAACAACCACAACAACCACAACCACAACAACAACAACAACAACAAAAACCACAACCACAACAACAACAACAACAACAACAACCACAACCACAACCACAACAACAACAACCACAACCACAACCACAACCACAACAACAACAACCACAACCACAACCACAACAACAACAACCACAACCACAACCACAACAACAACAACCACAACCACAACCACAACAACAACAACCACGACCACAACAACAACAACCACAACCACAACCACAACCACAACAACAACAACCACAACCACAACAACAACAACCACAACCACAACCACAACCAAAACCACAACAACAACAACAACAACCACAACCACAACAACAACCACAACCACAACAACAACAACAACAACAACAACAACAACAACAACAACCACAACCACAACCACAACGACAACGACAACGACAACGACAACGACCGCGACCGCGACCGCGACCGCGACCACGACCACGACCACGACCACGACCACGACCACGACCACAACCACAACAACAACAACCACAACCACAACAACAACAACAACAACAACCACAACCACAACCCCAACAACAACAACCACAACCATAACTACAACCACAACCACAACCACAACCACAACAACAACCACAACCACAACAACAACAACCACAACCACAACCACAACCGCAACAACAACCACAACCACAACAACAACAACCACAACCACAACCACAACCACAACCACAACCACAACCACAACCACAACAACAACAACCACAACCACAACCACAACCACAACAACAACAACCACAACCACAACCACCACCACAACAACAACAACAACAACCACAACCACAACAACAACAACAACAACAACAACCACAACAACAACAACGACAACAACCACAACCACAACAACAACAACAACAGCAACAACAACAACCATAACCACAACAACAACAACAACCACAACCACAACAACAACAACAACAACAACAACAACCACAACAACAACAACAACAACAACAACAACCACAACAACCACAACCACAACAACAACAACAACAACAACAACAACAACCACAACCACAACAACAACAACAACCACAACAACAACAACCACAACCACAACCACAACCACAAGAACAACAACAACAACCACAACAACAACAACAACAACCACAACCACAACAACAACAACAACAACCACAACCACAACCACAACAACAACAACAACCACAACCACAACAACAACAACAACAACAACCACAACCACAACGACAACAACAACAACAACAACAACAACCACAACCACAACCACAACCACAACAACAATAACCACAACCACAACCACAACCACAACCACAACCACAACCACAACAACCACAACCACAACCACAACCACAACAACAACAACCACAACCACAACCACAACAACAACAACCACAACCACAACAACAACAACAACAACAACAACGACAACCACAACAACAACAACAACCACAACAACAACCACAACCACAACCACAACCACAACAACAACAACAACAACCACAACAACAACAACAACAACCACAACCACAACCACAACAACAACAACAACAACCACAACAACAACGACAACAACCACAACCACAACAACAACAACAACAGCAACAACAACAACAACAACAACAGCAACAACAACAACCACAACCACAACAACAACAACAACCACAACAACAACAACAACAACCACAACAACAACAACAACCACAACAACCACAACCACAACAACAACAACAACAACAACAACCACAACCACAACAACAACAACAACCACAACAACAACAACAACAACAACAACAACCACAACGACAACAACAACAACCACAACAACCACAACCACAACAACAACAACAACAACAACAACGACAACCACAACAACAACAACAACCACAACAACAACAACCACAACCACAACCACAACCACAACAACAACAACAACAACCACAACAACAACAACAACAACCACAACCACAACAACAACAACAACAACCACAACCACAACCACAACAACAACAACAACAACCACAACCACAACCACAACCACAACAACAACAACAACAACCACAACCACAACAACAACAAGCACAACCACAACCACAACAACAACAACCACAACCACAACCAAAACCACAACAACAACAACAACAACCACAACCACAACAACAACAACAACAATAACAACCACAACCACAACAACAACAACAACAACAACAACAACCACAACAACAACCGCAACAATAACAACCACAACCACAACCACAACCACAACAACAACAACCACAACCACAACAACAACAACCACAACCACAACCACAACCACAACAACAACAACAACAACCACAA